>OZ035829.1:32678188-32700688 GCA_964034765.1 Knipowitschia caucasica | reverse complement strand
AGAGAGAGAGTAAAGGGGGGGGAGGGAGAGAGAGAGAGTAAAGAGGGGGAGAGAAGGAGAGAGAGTAGAAGAGGGGGAGAGAGAGAGAGTAAAGAGGGGAGAAAGAGAGAGAGAGTAAAGAGGGAGAAAGAGAGAGAGAGTAAAGAGGGGGAAAGAGAGAGAGAGTAAAGAGGGGGAGAGAGAGAGAGTAAAGAGGGGGAGAGAGAGTAAAGAGGGGGGGAGAGAGAGAGAGTAAAGAGGGGGAGAGAGAGAGAGAGAGAGTAAAGAGGGGGGGAGAGAGAAAAGGGGGGGAGAGACCAGAGGGACCAGGAAGAGAGAGACTAGAGAAATGTGATACTAGTACTTATGATGTTGCAGTAAACACACTGTAGAAAAATACATAAACACCATGAACCGTGAGGGACCATAAACACCATGAACCGTGAGGGACCATAAACACCATGAACCATGAGGGACCATAAACACCATGAACCGTGAGGGACCATAAACACCATGAACCGTGAGGGACCATAAACACCATGAACCGTGAGGGACCATAAACACCATGAACCGTGAGGGACCATAAACACCATGAACCGTGAGGGACCATAAACACCATGAACCATGAGGGACCATAAACACCAAGAACCATGAGGGACCATAAACACCAAGAACCATGAGGGACCATAAACACCATGAACCGTGAGGGACCATAAACACCATGAACCGTGAGGGACCATAAACACCATGAACCGTGAGGGACCATAAACACCATGAACCGTGAGGGACCATAAACACCATGAACCGTGAGGGACCATAAACACCATGAACCGTGAGGGACCATAAACACCATGAACCGTGAGGGACCATAAACACCATGAACCATGAGGGACCATAAACACCATGAGCCGTGAGGGACCATAAACACCATGAACCATGAGGGACCATAAACACCATGAACCATGAGGGACCATAAACCTCCTCAGAGCCTCTCCTTCTGGTCCTCAGATGTGGGACGCGGTGGAGGGGACTCTGCGATGTGTGAACGACGACGGCGTCTCCGGGATCACGGCGCTGGCTTTTCTCAACAACAGGTTTGAAACTGGACTCAGGTTCTGGATCCATGGACTTCAGACCCTGAGACCGGCCTCTGTCTCTGCAGGATCGTAGCAGCGCGACTGAACGGGTCCTTGGACTTCTTCACCATCGAAATAAACAAACCTCTGGGTCTGCTGCAGTACAGAGGTAATCTACAGTCTAGTCCTGGGTCTACAGTCTAGTCCTGGGTCTACGGCCTCAGTCCTGGGTCTACAGCCTCAGTCCTGGGTCTACGGCCTCAGTCCTGGGTCTACGGCCTCAGTCCTGGGTCTACGGCCTCAGTCCTGGGTCTACGGCCTCAGTCCTGGGTCTACAGCCTCAGTCCTGGGTCTACAGCCTCAGTCCCGGATCTACGGCCTCAGAGACCCTTCTCTCTGCTCCTCAGGTCCCTCTGGTCGCTCCTCTCTCCTCCTGGTCTCTAACCTCCTTCTCCTCTGCTCCTCAGATCCCTCTGGTCGCTCCTCTCTCCTCCTGGTCTCTAACCTCCTTCTCCTCTGCTCCTCAGATCCCTCTGGTCGCTCCTCTCTCCTCCTGGTCTCTAACCTCCTTCTCCTCTGCTCCTCAGATCCCTCTGGTCGCTCCTCTCTCCTCCTGGTCTCTAACCTCCTTCTCCTCTGCTCCTCAGATCCCTCTGGTCGCTCCTCTCTCCTCCTGGTCTCTAACCTCCTTCTCCTCTGCTCCTCAGGTCCCTCCGGTCGCTCCTCTCTGCCCTCCTGGTCTCTCACCTCCTTCTCCTCTGCTCCTCAGATCCCTCTGGTCGCTCCTCTGTCCTCCTGGTCTCTAACCTCCTTCTCCTCTGCTCCTCAGATCCCTCTGGTCGCTCCTCTCTCCTCCTGGTCTCTAACCTCCTTCTCCTCTGCTCCTCAGATCCCTCTGGTCGCTCCTCTGTCCTCCTGGTCTCTAACCTCCTTCTCCTCTGCTCCTCAGGTCCCTCCGGTCGCTCCTCTCTGCCCTCTTGGTCTCTCACCTCCTTCTCCTCTGCTCCTCAGATCCCTCTGGTCGCTCCTCTGTCCTCCTGGTCTCTAACCTCCTTCTCCTCTGCTCCTCAGATCCCTCTGGTCGCTCCTCTCTCCACCTGGTCTCTAACCTCCTTCTCCTCTGCTCCTCAGATCCCTCTGGTCGCTCCTCTGTCCTCCTGGTCTCTAACCTCCTTCTCCTCTGCTCCTCAGGTCCCTCCGGTCGCTCCTCTCTGCCCTCCTCTCCTTGCTACTCCTCTGAGGACCTCCTCAGTTGTCAGCTCACTCGCTCGGTGCAGTGCGCTCATCAGAAACCCATCACGGTCCTGAAGGCGGCGGCAGGACGAGTGGTGACGGGGAGTCAGGACCACACTGTCCGGGTCAGATTTATATACTGTATATATATCTCTGGTCTCTCTCTCTGGTCTCTCTCTCTGGTCTCTCTCGCTGGTCTCTCTCGCTGGTCTCTCTCTCTGGTCTCTCTCGCTGGTCTCTCTGGTCTCTCTCTCTGGTCTCTCTCTCTGGTCTCTCTCTGGTCTCCCTCTCTGGTCTCTCTCTCTGGTCTCTCTCTCTGGTCTCTCTCGCTGGTCTCTCTCGCTGGTCTCTCTCGCTGGTCTCTCTCGCTGGTCTCTCTCTCTGGTCTCTCTCGCTGGTCTCTCTGGTCTCTCTCTCTGGTCTCCCTCTCTGGTCTCTCTCTCTGGTCTCTCTCTCTGGTCTCTCTCTCTGGTCTCTCTCTCTGGTCTCTCTCTGGTCTCTGATGTCTCCTTCTGTTCTTCAGGTTTATCGTCTTGAAGACTCGTGTTGTCTGTTCACGCTCCAGGGTCACTCTGGAGGAATCACTGCTGTTTACATCGACCAAGTGAGTCCCGCAGAGCAGCTCTAATGCCGTTTTTCCACAGTCCTAGTACGGTACGTTTTGACTCTACACGGCGCGCCATGGCCCAGTTCGCGTGCTTTTCCATCAAAAATAGTACCCCCAGTATGTCCTCAGCGTTGTCAGACCACGTCATTTACGTGTGACGCGTAACTAGCAGTGTTGTGCCAGTTCACAACTTTTCTGAACTAGTTCAAGTTCAGTTCATACATGCTCAAAGTGAACAGTTCACGTTCAAAGTTCACAATTTTAATTCTGAACTAGTTCAAAGTTCAGTTAATTTTCCTTTTTTTGTGAAATAGTCAAATAAATACTTTTTTTCACACTACGAGCTATAATATATATATATATATATATATATATATATATTCCTGTAGAGGAGAGCCTTTTGACTACAAAACAGACAAGATTTACATGGTTTTCAATGGGAGCCAAACAGAGTTGCTCCATCTCTGCTCATAAACTGCAAACAGTAATGCGCTGCAGTGCGTGTGTCTATACTTTATGTCAAATGTAAACGGTGTAAACTTTGTCGCTAACTCACCCTGTGTTTTCATCACGACTCGGGCACATGTGAAAAGCACCAGCTCACAGCGCCGCACCTCAACACAGAGTGGGGGTGCGTTCACAGACGGTGGAAACCGTAGGAATTTTTAGATTTCGACGGAAAAAGTGTGAGAATACAGGAGGGAGGAACTTTCTCTCGTTGCGTTTCAAAAGAGAAAACAGATTCCAACGTTCATAGTGATGTCTGCCGTTCATGACACAAAATGAACTAATTCACGTTCAAGTTCTTTTTAAAAAAATGTGTTGCATTCAGTTCAACGTCAACAAAAAAATGAGCGTGTTCAATGAACTCGTTCACGCACAACACTGGTAACTAGTACTGGTGCGGTGCATGGATTTATTATAATACCAGAGCAAGTGTTTAATAGAAAGTTCAGCACAGCACGAGTAGTTTTTGAAAATGCTTTTGTCTTAAAAGAATGACCCAGACACTGTGAAGTCAATGGTGCTGACTGCTCTGTACAATCTGAATGGACCTGTAGCAACAGCAGCCTGTGTAGCAGAGGAGGAGGGCTGCATGTCCGAGGATACTGCTAGGCTATAGCTAATGCTAGCGCTAGCTCGAGACTCAGCTCACTCACTAACCCTGGATTCCAAAGCTACTACAATACTACACTTAACACATCTATCACTGCCCTCAGAGGAGGATCCAGGGTTTAGACTCGTCATATGGCAACTCGAGCAGTAAAGGACCGAGGGAGAGATAGCGGCAGCCATAGGGGTAGCGAGTTAGCGGCTAGGCTAGGCTAAGCTAGGCTAGGCTAGTCCGGACTCGGGTCCAGACTACAGTAGACTCCGAGACCAGACAAACAATCGATACCCAAACCTCAGCTACAATAATAATAAATGAGTGAAACACAGTCTTGATACAATCACAGATTTATTGAAAACAAAAGTAAAGTGCAAAACCAACCGTTTACAAAGTCAAAAGTACGTATGTGTGAGACCAGGTCCAGACCAGGTCCAGACCAGGTCCAGACTAGGTCCAGACCAGGTCCCTGGTCTGGACCTCAACTGTGTTGAGCCTCGAGCTGCCTTTGAATTCTTTCTTTGGCCTGAAGAGAGGAACGTGTGGACCTCTTCCACCGACCAGAACCAGGACTTTTGGGGCTTTCTGTGCAATTCCATTTCTCTGGAGTGAGGAGGACGTAATGTAGCCGAAGCAGAGCCGAGCAGAGCAGCCGGTTTTAAAGATGGCGGTTGAGTTGTTTTTCCCAAAGGGTCAGATGTCGCTTCCAGTGACGACACTCGTTGACCAATCAGTGTAAGGCAGTGGGCCGACGTGACGTCATGGCACGGGTACTATGGGGATGGAACCACAGCTGAGGCAGTATGGAAAAGTACTCAAATCTCCCATACCATCCACTAGTGGAAACGCAAAATAACCGTGCTGAAGCGTACTGTACCGTACTGATACTGTGGAAGAGCGGCATTAGTCCCTCGCTCTGAGTCCCCCTCACAGAGCAGCTCTGAGTCCCCCCCCGCCCTGGGTCTGAGCTGAATCAAAGGTTTCATGTGCTCCTAATGGTGCTGAAAATACTGTAGTATTTATCTATATAGCACATGTCCCAGACTTTACAGTTCAGCTCTCTTCACTCACTGCCTCTGACCGTCACTCAGACCCTGGAGCACCAGGAGGAAACTTCCAATTCAATTCAATATATCTGTGTGTAGCCCTAAATCACAACAGGAGGACTTTACAGAGTTGTGGATTCACCAGCACAGATCAGAGAATCAAACACAGTCATTGGTTCAGAGGGCAGCGTCCTGAACAGACACAGGGAGAACATGCAAACTGCACTGAAAGGCCTGGAGGTGGAATTGTGGGAGTTGTGTGGGTCCCTCTGACCTCTGACCTCTGCTGCAGACCATGGTCCTGGCCAGCGGGGGGCAGGATGGAGCCATCTGTCTCTGGGACGTCCTGACAGGAAGTCGTGTCAGCCATGTTTACGGTCACCGCGGCGACGTGACCTCGCTGGTCTGTACCTCCACCTGCGTCATCAGCTCCGGCCTCGACGACCTCATCTGCATCTGGGACCGGAGTACTGGGGTCAAGATCTACTCTATACAGCAGGTACTCGAGTACTGGGGTCAAGATCTACTCTATACAGCAGGTACTCCAGTACTTCTACTTTATACAACAGGTATACTCGACTACTGGGGTCAAGATCTACTCTATACAGCAGGTACTCGAGTACTGGGGTCAAGATCTACTCTATACAGCAGGTACTCGAGTACTTCTACTTTATACAACAGGTATACTCGAGTACTCGGGTCAAGATCTACTCTATACAGCAGGTACTCGAGTACTGGGGTCAAGAACTACTCTATACAGCAGGTACTCGAGTACTTCTACTTTATACAACAGGTACTTGAGTACTGGGGTCAAGATCTACTCTAGAGAGACCAGAGTACGAGACGAATAAAACTTAAATTCTAACTGACCTCCGTCTGTCCAGGAGGTGGGTTGCGGCGCGAGCCTGGGTGTGATCTCCGAGTCTCTGCTGGTGACGGGAGGCCAGGGCTGCGTCTCCTTCTGGGACCTGAGTTACGGGGACCTCCTGCAGACCGTGTACCTCGGCCCCAGCGCGGACGGTCAGGGCGTGCGGCAGCTGCTGGTGCTCGACAACGCCGCCATCGTCTGCGACTTCGGCAGCGAGCTCAGCCTGGTCTACGTGCCGTCCGTCCTGGAGAAGCTGGACTGAGCGGTTGCCGGGCGGTTGCCGGGCGGTTGCCGGGCGGAGAGGCTCTGCTTTCTGATTGGACAGATGTTTGAACACTCGTGGGCAGCTTTTTAAGTGGACAGAAATATGGCACAAAATGGCTGATCTTTGAACTGTGAAAAAAAACGCTGAAAATGACGTTTTTTTGGACTGCAAAAAAATACACAAATATGTGAATAAGTGCTTTTAATACTGTTCTATGATATCCCTCTTCTCACACATTCCTCACCACAGTCTGCTGCTACGATCTGCTAGCCACGCAAAGGGAGCGTTAGCTAGCTGCTCACACTCTCTGCTAGGATTCGTTAGCCACGTTAGCGCTACATAAAAGTAGCTAGCTGCTTTGCTCCATATATTTAACTATCCTCCATAAACTACCTTAGAATGGAAGCACTTATTGATGTATTTGTTGTAACTGTCGAGCAGACGACGAGGACAGAGCTGTTTCTGAGACTGAGGAGTGTCTGTCCCTGCTGAGGCCCTTCCTGAGGCTCCTGCTGAGGCCCTTCCTGAGGCTCCTGCTGAGGCCCTGCCTGAGGCCCTTCCTGAGGCCCCTGCTGTGTGTGCGGGTATTTATTTGGGGATTTTTTTTTATTTTTTTATGCGTGGGTTATCAGGGTCTGTCCCTGAGGTCCAAGGTCTGAGGTCCAAGGTCTGAGGTCCAAGGTCTGAGGTCCAAGGTCTGAGGTCCAAGGTCTGAGGTCCGAGGTCCGAGGTCTGAGGTCCGAGGTCCGAGGTCTGAGGTCTGAGGTCCGAGGTCCAAGGTCCAAGGTCTGAGGTCCGAGGTCCAAGGTCTGAGGTCCAAGGTCTGAGGTCCAAGGTCTGAGGTCTGAGGTCCAAGGTCTGAGGTCCAAGGTCTGAGGTCCAAAGTCTGAGGTCCAAGGTCTCCAAGGTCTGAGGTCCATGGTCTGAGGTCTGTCCCAGAGGAGGACGTTTGAAAACTATAAATCCAGAACATGAGCCCAAACAACCGACCAATCAGGAGCCTTCTGACGCCTGATTCGGCTTTAGCAGCTCCTGATTGGCTCTTGGTCACATGGTGAGAGTTAGCTCTAATCAATACTGCGGGTGAATAGCTGAAACACTGGTGATGTCACACTCGGTCCACTCCTGGTATAATATCTATGGTTCTAAATATTCACAGGTTTAAACACGATCCAAGTTATTGATCCATATTTACTCACATTTCTTGGTTAGTCTACTATAGCCCTGTTTGCACCAGCTCGGCTCGGGTCGTGTTTCCATTATCTGGTACTGTATCCTAGCAACCAACCCTCAACAAACCAGCTCGGCCTGGATAGAACCGGGACTAAGAGGGACTAAAGAAGGACCTGGTACTGGTTCCACAGGAGCAGAGGAGCAGTAGGGCTGGTGGAAACGGGGCTCTTGATGCACGTTTATGGCCTTTTTAGTTGTGAAACGACCTCTGACCTGGGACTGAGAGGACTCTAGGTTCTGTGAGAAGAGAAGCACAGAGCTGTACAGAGTCTGCTCTGTGGCCACCTCCTGTTTTTCTAATGTGAGAGTATTGTGTGTACGATAACTGTCGTCCGAGGCTAAGTTCTTCCCTGTTTTTTAGAGATTACTTTGTTCATTCCTAACGGTTCCATTTCAACTGTGATGTCGTTGTTTTAGGAAAATCTGGTGTTTTGTCTTTTCCTTTTTTTACGGAGATGGTCACATGGTTTGGAGTCAGATGCATTTGTCCAGAGCAGGTCCAGACATCGGCAACTTCACAGACCTGTGTGTGTTTGGTTGGTTCAGTCGCTAGAACACATGCAGACGTGGCTTTCAAAGTGGTAGTGGGGGTTGAGCTAATTTGCTAATTAGCTAACATGCTAACTAGCGGTGGGACCATGGGTGGGACTGGGATTTGATAGTATTGCAATATTTGGGCCACAATTTAATATTATTGCAAGTTTTAACATAGTATTGGGATTAGATTCTGCAGTCTCTCTTTGGTCTCTCTCTGGTCGCTCTCTGGTCTCTCTCTGGTCTCTAGTCTGTCGCTGGTCTCTCTCTACCTCGCATACAAGAAACTCAGTAAAAATGTGTGAAATAGATTATTTATTTAAATATCTTTAATACTTTCTTACTCAACAGAATCGATTTTCCGGATGCTAATGCTAACCGTATCTTTTCACCCACTACCACCTGTTTACTCGTGTGTTAGCCACATTAGCTTAAGTTCCATTAACTGTTTACTAACGGCGCTAAAAGAAATGCTAGCTACAGGGTTTGTACCAGAATGAGTTGTGTAGCTTTGTTTACTAGCGCCTCAAGTTAACGAGTCAGAGATGAGCTGTAACTTTACGCTACTCTCTGTATCTGTGTATTTATGGTTCATTTATGGTTCATTTATGGTTCATTAGCAGTTTCTTTGAAGACTGAAATGACTGAATGTATTTAGCTCAATACAGTTTTTAAATAAGTGCTGCACTGTTAATCCATCGTGATGCTAATGCTAATGCTAACAGGCTAAATCAATGGCTTGTATTCAGTAGTGAGAGAAACTGCTTTGGCGCAGACACACGTTTAGGTTTCTATGGCAACGATACAGGAATAAAATGTGTGGATTTTCTAATTCAGACTTTTCTGGTAGAATGACGCTGGTTTGATTCTCTGATCTGTTGTTGGTGAATCCACTCCTCAGTCGACTGCTGCTGTGGTTTAGGGAGATAAATAAATACATGTAATAATAGTTTTACTCTTTTAAAACCACAGCAGCTCAACAAGAACTACCCCTGATGCTAGGCTAGGTATTACTTAACTGCTCGGTAACTTCCCTCCCACGATATGGGGGTGGCAGCATCTTACTGTGGGGCTGCTTTTCTTCTGCAGGGACAAGGAATTTGTAAAAAAAGAAACAAGCTGGAACAAAATGTGTAAAATCTTGCCGTGTCTGAGTGGTTAGCGCTGATGTCGCACAGCGAGAAGGTCCTCTGTTGTGTTCCACTTTCAGACTCGGTGCGGGATTTGCATGTTCTCCCTGTGTCTATAATGTGTTCTAAGACTTTAAACCAGCGTCATTCTACCAGAAGTCCACAAGAAGGAACTGATTGTGGCTGAAGCGCCGTATCATGTAATAAAACATTTATAATATAAATAGTTCCAGATGTAAGTGTTTTGTGCAATGATCAATTTTAACACTATTTTTTTAGGCAGAAATCTGAGATTGTTACATGAGACCTGGGGGCGGGGCCTCGTCTCTCCCTAATTTGCAGCAATTTTAATTTATTAACTTTTGTAACTTCTACACACAGTGAAAATGTGTTTTTTGGATTATTTTTAAAGCGCTAATGGTCAATGTGGGCGGGGCTTCGTGTGGGTGGGGTTTCCTGTGGGCGGGGCTTCATGTCGGGGTTATTTGAATGTCACAAAACCATCTTTTAAAGTGAGTTTCTGCCGTGCCTCAGACACATTCTGCTTCGTGGGAAATAAATCTTCCAGATTTGAAAGAGCTGCCGTTTCCCGTTAACCTCGTCTTTTGTAACAACAAAGTATTTGTACTAATTTTCAAATAAAGAGGCTTTGATACAATCTGTTTCATGAGTTCTTTTTACGTGTTGAATTTTTAATATTTATGATTAGACAGAAATACTCTGTACCGTTTCCAAGGATATTCCTAAAATAAAGTCTGTATAATACTGTTTATGAACGGTCTGTAGTGACTGCACTGCCCACATGTGTCCTCCAGGGGTCACTATAAGATATTAATGTACCAAAGAAGTTAAATAACAAGTGTTTACATTTCCAAAGTGTTTTTGTTTCTGTGTGACACGTGCGTGTTTTTGTGAATGAATTTGGGGCGTGTCCGAGGTTCGATCAGGGACTGTTGGGTTTTGATCAAACCTCGCTCTAATAAAATACATTTTTGTGACGCTTTGAACTCTGATAAACACTGACGAACCACAAAAGTCAGATCCTCGAGCTGCACCAAAACTATCTCCCTCAAGACATAGATCCATGTCTCTCGAGCCTGAGCCTGAGGGAGGAGCCTGAGGCTGAGGGAGGAGCCTGAGCCTGAGTGTGAGCCTGAGGCCCAGTCCCAATACTCACACTGCACCCTACACACCTCTTCGAAGTGTGCATTTGTTCGAAGTGCACACCAGGGTTGGAGTGCGCAGGTTACAAGTGTGCAAAAAAGGCGGAATTGGGACAGTGCACACTGAGTGCAGGTTACGTCATCGACTCGTCAAGAGATGGTCATTTTCAGACCTAAACTTTATAAAAAATTAAAGGTAACTTTGTCTGACCCTTTGGGAAACAAAATGAATTGCTTCACACACGTTAAAATACATGTATATTAGTTGTTTTTAATTAGAGATAGCTGTATAATTTTAAGTTAAATGTGGGTAACTAACTATCTGGTCAGTTTTTATACATTCTAAGATTATGTTACTAAGTGTAAAGTTTAAATTGAATGTTATATGAATGCTTGCTTTAAAAAGTTATTAAATTGTTAAAACACAATGTCCGTAATTCTTCATCAAACGTTTATGCTTCTTTCCAAGTAACATAGCAAAACTTATTTACACACATACTGCATATATATTTCAAAATTTATATTTAAATGCATTTTCCCGACGTTTTGGTGTGTACCGCAAAGAATTATGGGCAATATCCTTCGCCAGAGTGCGCATAGATGCAGGCTACGGCGAAGTGTGGATCAGGGGCGCGAAGGGGGCGGGGCCAAAGACCTCCCTGGAGAATTGGGACACCCTACGCACTCGCACCCTTTATCGGGAACGCGCAAATGAGGGGCGCGAGGGTGGAAGTGCGAGTATTGGGACGGGGCCCGAGTCTGAGCCTGAGTCCCAATACCCACACTGCACCCTACACACCTCTATGAAGTGTGCATGTGTTTGAAGTGCACATATGGTTGGAGTGCACACATGGTTGGAGTGCGCACGTTACAAGTGTGCACAAAAGGCAGAATTGGGACAGTGCACAGTGAGTGCAGGTGACGTCATTGACTCGTCAAGAGATGGTCATTTTCAGACCTGAACTTTATAAACATTAAAGGTAACTTTGTCTGACCCTTTGGGAAACAAAATGAATTGCTTCACACACGTTAAAATACATGTATATTAGTTGTTTTTAATTAGAGATAGCTGTATAATTTTAAGTTAAATGTGGGTAACTAACTGTTATCTGGTCAGTTTTTATACATTCTAAGATTATTGTACTAAGTGTAAAGTTTAAATTGAATGTTATATAAACGCTTGCTTTAAAAAGTTATTATATTGTTACATTGACTGCCAGCCTATTTCAGAACAGGTACTCTCATATTGCCAGCCGTTTCTGATGATTTTTACTGATTTTTCAAGACCCACAGAATATTATGTACTTTGACTATCTCAAATCCAAAACCAGATTCTGAAAGAATGGACTGTCTACTTTCATCAGCAAAAAGAATTTTGTTTCTAGCTTGTTTCTTTCCCCTGTAATCCCCAGTCGAGTAGAGGCTGAAATCACCAGAAAGCTGAGAAAAAAGAAGCACAACATGTGCATCTGGCTGTTTTCAAACCATTCAGAGAGAAATGCTGCCACCTGCTGACTTGATAAAATATGGCTTCAAGCCAATGTTAACACGTCAATGGCAGTCAATGAGTTAAAACACAATGTCCGTAATTCTTCATCAGACGTTTATGCTTCTTTCCAAGTAACAGCAAAACTTATTTACACACATACTGCATATATATTTCAAAATTTATATTTAAATGCATTTTCCCGACGTTTTGGTTTGTACCGCAAAGAATTATGGGCAATATCCTTCGCCAGAGTGTGCATAGATGCAGGCTACGGCGAAGTGTGGATCAGGGGCGCAAAGGGGGCGGGGCCAAAGACCTCCCTGGAGGGACACCCTACGCACTCGCACCCTTTATCGGGAACGCGCAAATGAGGGGCGCGAGGGTGGAAGTGCGAGTATTGGGACGGGGCCAGAGTCTGAGCCTGAGCCTGAGCCTGAGGGAGGAGCCTGAGCCTGAGGGAAGAGCCTGAGCCTGAGGGAGGAGCCTGAGCCTGAGGGAGGAGCCTGAGCCTGAGGGAGGAGCCTGAGCCTGAGGGAGGAGCCTGAGCCTGAGCCTGAGGGAGGAGCCTGAGCCTGAGGGAAGAGCCTGAGCCTGAGGGAGGATCCTGAGCCTGAGGGAGGAGCCTGAGCCTGACTGAGGAGCCGGAGCCTGAGTCTGAGCCTGAGGGAGGAGCCTGAGCCAGCACCTGAGCCTGAGTCTGAGCCTGAGCCTGAGTGGTAACACAGGTACACTCGGAGGTAACACACTCTGAGGTAACACAGGTACACTCAGGTACACTCGGAGGTAACACAGGTACACACAGGGGTAACATAGGTACACTCAGAGGTAACACAGGTACTCTCAAAGGTAACACAGGTACACTCAGGGGTTACACAGGTACACTCAGAGGTAACATAGGTAAACTCAGGTACACTCAGGGGTAACACAGGTACACTCAGGGGTTACACAGGTACACTCAGAGGTAACACAGGTACACTCAGGGGTAACACAGGTACACTCAGAGGTAACGGGTACACTCGGAGGTAACACAGGTACACAGAAGTAACACAGGTACACTCAGAGATAACACAGGTACACTCAGGGGTAACACAGGTACATTCAGGTACACTCAGAGGTAACACAGGTACACTCAGGGGTAACACAGGTACACCGAGAGGTAACTCAGGTACACTCAGAGGTAACACAGGTACACTCGGAGGTAACACAGGTACACTCAGAGGTAACTCGGGTACACTCGGAGGTAACACAGGTACACTCAGGGGTAACACAGGTACACTCAGAGGTAACTCGGGTACACTCGGAGGTAACACAGGTACACTCAGGGGTAACACAGGTACACTCAGGGGTAACACAGGTACACTCAGAGGAAAAACAGATACACTCAGAGGTAACTCGGGTACACTCGGAGGTAACACAGGTACACTCAGGGGTAACACAGGTACACTCAGGGGTAACACAGGTACACTCAGAGGTAACTCGGGTACACTCGGAGGTAGCACAGGTACACTCATAGGTAACTCGGGTACACTCGGAGGTAACACAGGTACACTCGGAGGTAACACGGGTACACTCGGAGGTAACACAGGTACACTCAGAGATAACACAGGTACACTCAGAGGTAACACAGGTACACTCAGGGGTAACACAGGTACACTCAGAGGTAACACAGGTACACTCAGGGGTAACATAGGTACACTCAGGTACACTCAGGGGTAACACAGGTACACTCAGAGGTAACACAGGTACACTCAGAGGTAACACAGGTACACTCAGGGGTAACATAGGTACACTCAGGTACACTCAGGGGTAACACAGGTACACTCAGAGGTAACACAGGTACACTCGGAGGTAACACAGGTACACTCGGAGGCAACACAGGTACACTCAGAGTTAACACAGGTACACTCAGAGGTAACACAGGTACACTCAGGGGTAACACAGGTACACTCAGGGGTAACACAGGTACACTCAGGGGTAACACAGGTACACTCAGAGGTAACACAGGTACACTCAGGGGTAACATAGGTACACTCAGGTACACTCAGGGGTAACACAGGTACACTCAGAGGTAACACAGGTACACTCAGAGGTAACACAGGTACACTCAGGGGTAACACAGGTACATTCAGGTACACTCAGAGGTAACACAGGTACACTCAGGGGTAACACAGGTACACCGAGAGGTAACTCAGGTACACTCAGAGGTAACACAGGTACACTCGGAGGTAACACAGGTACACTCAGAGGTAACTCGGGTACACTCGGAGGTAACACAGGTACACTCAGGGGTAACACAGGTACACTCAGAGGTAACTCGGGTACACTCGGAGGTAACACAGGTACACTCAGGGGTAACACAGGTACACTCAGGGGTAACACAGGTACACTCAGAGGAAAAACAGATACACTCAGAGGTAACTCGGGTACACTCGGAGGTAACACAGGTACACTCAGGGGTAACACAGGTACACTCAGGGGTAACACAGGTACACTCAGAGGTAACTCGGGTACACTCGGAGGTAGCACAGGTACACTCATAGGTAACTCGGGTACACTCGAGGTAACACAGGTACACTCGGAGGTAACACGGGTACACTCGGAGGTAACACAGGTACACTCAGAGATAACACAGGTACACTCAGAGGTAACACAGGTACACTCAGGGGTAACACAGGTACACTCAGAGGTAACACAGGTACACTCAGGGGTAACATAGGTACACTCAGGTACACTCAGGGGTAACACAGGTACACTCAGAGGTAACACAGGTACACTCAGAGGTAACACAGGTACACTCAGGGGTAACATAGGTACACTCAGGTACACTCAGGGGTAACACAGGTACACTCAGAGGTAACACAGGTACACTCGGAGGTAACACAGGTACACTCGGAGGCAACACAGGTACACTCAGAGTTAACACAGGTACACTCAGAGGTAACACAGGTACACTCAGGGGTAACACAGGTACACTCAGGGGTAACACAGGTACACTCAGGGGTAACACAGGTACACTCAGAGGTAACACAGGTACACTCAGGGGTAACATAGGTACACTCAGGTACACTCAGGGGTAACACAGGTACACTCAGAGGTAACACAGGTACACTCAGAGGTAACACAGGTACACTCAGGGGTAACATAGGTACACTCAGAGGTAACACAGGTACACTCGGAGGTAACACAGGTACACTCGGAGGCAACACAGGTACACTCAGAGTTAACACAGGTACACTCAGAGGTAACACAGGTACACTCAGGGGTAACACAGGTACACTCAGGGGTAACACAGGTACACTCAAAGATAACACAGGTACACTCAGACGTAACACAGGTACACTCAGAGTTAACACAGGTACACTCAGAGGTAACACAGGTACACTCAGGGGTAATATAGGTACACTCAGAGGTAACACAGGTACACTCAGAGGTAACACAGGTACACTCAGAGGTAACACAGGTACACTCAGGGGTAACACAGGTACACTCAGAGGTAACACAGGTACCCTCAGAGATAACACAGGTACACTCAGGGGTAACACAGGTACACTCAGGTACACTCAGGGGTAACACAGGTACACTCAGAGGTAACACAGGTACACTCAGGGGTAACACAGGTACACTCAGAGATAACACAGGTACACTCAGGGGTAACACAGGTACACTCAGGGGTAACACAGATACACTCAGGGGTAACACAGGTACACTCAGGGGTAACACAGGTACACTCAGAGGTAACACAGGTACACTCAGGGGTAACACAGGTACACTCAGAGGTAACACAGGTACACTCAGAGGTAACACAGGTACACTCAGGGTTAACACAGGTACACTCAGAGGTAACACAGGTACACTCAGAGGTAACACAGGTACACTCAGAGATAACACAGGTACACTCAGTGGTAAAACAGGTACACTCAGAGGTAACACAGGTACACTCAGAGGTAACACAGGTACACTCAGAGGTAACTCGAGTACACTCGGAGTTAACACAGGTACACTCGGAGGTAACACAGGTACACTCAGAGGTAACTCGGTTACACTCGGAGGCAACACAGGTACACTCAGAGGTAACACAGGTACACTCAGGGGTAACACAGGTACACTCAGAGAAAACACAGGTACACTCAGAGGTAACACGTACACTCAGGGGTAACACAGGTACACTCAGAGGTAACACAGGTACACACAGAGGTAAAACAGGTACACTTGGAGGTAACACAGGTACACTCAGGGGTAACACAGGTACACTCAGGGGTAACCCTGAGGTACACTCAGGGTAACCCCTGAGTGTACCTGTGTTACCCCTGAGTGTACTTGTTTTACCTCTGAGTGTACCTGTTACCCCTGAGTGTACCTGAGTGTACCTGTGTTACCCCTGAGTGTATCTGTGTTACCCCTGAGTGTACCTGTGTTATCTCTGAGTGTACCTGTGTTACCCCTGAGTGTACCTGTGTTATCTGAGTGCACCTGTGTTACCTCTGAGTGTACCTGTGTTACCTCTGAGTGTACCTGTGTTATCTCTGAGTGTACCTGTGTTACCCCTGTGTGTACCTGTGTTACCTCTGAGTGTACCTGTGTTACCCCTGAGTGTACCTGTGTTAGCTCTGAGAGTACCTGTGTTACCCCTGAGTGTACCTGTGTTATCTCTGAGTGTACCTGTGTTACCTCTGAGTGTACCTGTGTTACCCCTGAGTGTACATGTGTTACCTCTGAGTGTACCTGTGTTACCCCTGAGTGTACCTGTTTTACCTCTGAGTGTACCTGTGTTACCTCTGAGTGTACCTGTGTTACCTCTGAGTGTACCTGTGTTGCCTCCGAGTGTACCTGTGTTACCTCTGAGTGTACCTGAGTAACCCCTGAGTGTACCTGTGTTACCTCTGAGTGTACCTGTGTTACCCCTGAGTGTACCTGTGTTAGCTCTGAGAGTACCTGTGTTACCCCTGAGTGTACCTGTGTTACCCCTGAGTGTACCTGTGTTATCTCTGAGTGTACCTGTTACCTCTGAGTGTACCTGTGTTACCTCTGAGTGTACCTGTGTTGCCTCCGAGTGTACCTGTGTTACCTCTGAGTGTACCTGAGTAACCCCTGAGTGTACCTGTGTTACCTCTGAGTGTACCTGTGTTAACTCTGAGTGTACCTGTGTTACCTCTGAGTGTACCTGTGTTACCCCTGAGTAACAGAGCTGATGGTTTATGTCTGTGAACCTCCTGAACGCAGACCATGGAGCAGCTGTGAGTCACAGACACCGTGGCACATTCACAGAAAACATGAAAAACTCCAGTCTTTGTATCAAAATATTCTTTATTTGTCAGTTAATCACGAGGCGACAGTGACAGAGCTAAGTTTAAAACAACTGAAGAAAATTAAATATAATTTAATAAAAGTGAGAAACAATGACGTCAGCGACAGAAAGATCAGAGACTCGTGTTTAACATGAACGGGTTTTTGGATCAAACGTAAGGCACCCACAGAACCACAGACACTACCCCCTGTCAGTCACAACGGAACCACAGACACTGCCCTCTATCGGTCACAACAGAACCACAGACACTGCCCTCTGTCAGTCACAACAGAATCACAGACACTGCCCCCTGTCGGTCACAACAGACCACAGACACTGCCCTCTGCCGGTCACAACAGAACCACAGACACTGCCCTCTGTCGGTCACAACAGAACCACAGACATTGCCCTCTGTCGGTCACAACAGAACCACAGACACTGCCCTCTGTCGGTCACAACAGAACCACAGACACTGCCCTCTGTCGGTCACAACAGAGCCACAGACACTGCCCTCTGTCGGTCACAACAGAACCACAGACACTGCCCTCTGCCGGTCACAACAGAACCACAGACACTGCCCTCTGTCAGTCACAACAGAGCCACAGACACTGCCCTCTGTCAGTCACAACAGAGCCACAGACACTGCCCTCTGTCGGTCACAACAGAACCACAGACACTGCCCTCTGTCGGTCACAACAGAACCACAGACACTGCCCTCTGTCAGTCACAACAGAGCCACAGACACTGCCCTCTGTCAGTCACAACAGAGCCACAGACACTGCCCTCTGTCGGTCACAACAGAACCACAGACACTGCCCTCTGTCAGTCACAACAGAGCCACAGACACTGCCCTCTGTCAGTCACAACAGAGCCACAGACACTGCCCTCTGTCGGTCACAACAGAACCACAGACACTGCCCTCTGTCAGTCACAACAGAGCCACAGACACTGCCCTCTGTCGGTCACAACAGAACCACAGACACTGCCCTCTGTCGGTCACAACAGAACCACAGACACTGCCCTCTGCCGGTCACAACAGAACCACAGACACTGCCCTCTGTCAGTCACAACAGAGCCACAGACACTGCCCTCTGTCGGTCACAACAGAACCACAGACACTGCCCTCTGCCGGTCACAACAGAACCACAGACACTGCCCTCTGTCGGTCACAACAGAGCCACAGACACTGCCCTCTGTCGGTCACAACAGAACCACAGACACTGCCCTCTGTCGGTCACAACAGAACCACAGACACTGCCCTCTGCCGGTCACAACAGAACCACAGACACTGCCCTCTGTCAGTCACAACAGAACCACAGACACTGCAAAAATAAGTCTGAATATTCATCTGGACTTGACTGTTTTACTCTGGGGAATAAGAGCGCAATGGTAAAAGCAGAGAGAGACAGAGAACGAGAGAGAGAGAGAGCAGAGAGACCAGAGAGAGAGAGCGGAGAGACCAGAGAGAGAGTAGAGAGAGAGAGACCAGAGACACCAGAGAGAGTTGAGAGAGAGAGCAGAGAGAGAGCAGAGAGACCAGAGAGAGCATAGAGAGACCAGAGAGAGAGAGCAAAGAGAGAGAGCAAAGAGAGAGCAGAGACAGAGAAGAGAGAGAGAGCAGAGAGACCAGAGAGAGCAGAGAGAGACCAGAGAGAGAGAGAGCAGAGGCCACAGATGTATTACCCATTCGACTCCGGTAAAACCAGTGACTGAATGAGGTTTGTTGTAAAAACAGGACTGAGTTCTGAGACTTAAACTCGGGTCATTTTAGTTTGAATCACAATCATTTAAAAATGTGCAGAAGTAGATCCCACAGAATCACTAAACACAAGAGGAAAAGGCTAATGTTAGCTTTGCTTCTAAAAGAGAATCTGAAACAGTCAGATCCGAGAATCGACGGAGATGATTCTGCAGCAAAGAGCAGCTTCAAACTGATCAAACCAAGACTAATATTCAGATCATAGGGTTTCTCTCTCTGTCTGTGTTCAAATCTATAAAGTCACAGGTTTATGAAGCTAGTTTGTATCTTTGAGAGAGACCAGAGAGAGAGACCAGAGAGAGAGGGAGAGCAGAGAGAAAGACCCGAGAGAGACCAGAGAGAGAGACCAGAGAGAGAGACCAGAGAGAGAGACCAGAGAGAGAGACCAGAGAGCGACCAGAGAGCGACCAGAGAGAGAGACCAGAGAGACAGACCAGAGAGAGAGACCAGAGAGAGAGAGACCAGAGAGACAGAGACCAGAGAGAGACCAGAGAGAGCGACCAGAGAGAGCGACCAGAGAGCGACCAGAGAGAGCGACCAGAGAGCGACCAGAGAGAGCGACCAGAGAGCGACCAGAGAGAGCGACCAGAGAGCGACCAGAGAGAGCGACCAGAGAGCGACCAGAGAGCGACCAGAGAGAGAGACCAGAGAGAGAGACCAGAGAGAGACCAGAGAGAGAGACCAGAGAGAGAGACCAGAGAGATGGTGTCTAGGTCTTGCTGAGGGTCCAGAGGGGGTCCAGGCTGCTGAGCGGGTCTCCCTCCTCCCTGGGTCTGGACCCGTGCAGACCCTGTCCCTCGGCCGGGTGCAGGAAGCTCTGTTTGGTGACCCGCTGTTTGCCCGTCCCCCCCCCCTCCATGGAGAAGGCCTCAGGAGCCAGAGAGGCCAGCAGCTCCAGCGAGGACGGGGCCTGTGAGGAGCAGGGAGAGGGCTGTCAGACTGCACAACGAACACACACACACCTGCACTGTGCTATACTGAGGAACCAGAACCAGAACAACGTTTCGCACATTATGTCCCCTTTAAGTTACAGGAAGATTCTTGAATACAGAATATTTATGATTTTAATGTTTCAGTCCAACAGGAAGAAAACCTGGTTTAAGGAGAGACCAGCGAGAGAGACCTGAGAGAGATACCTGAGAGAGAGACGAGAGAGACCAGAGAGTGACCAGAGAGAGACCTGAGAGAGATACCTGAGAGAGAGACGAGAGAGACCAGAGAGTGACCTGAGAGAGACCAGAGAGAGAGAGACCAGAGAGAGAGAGACCAGAGAGAGAGAGACCAGAGAGAGAGAGACGAGAGAGACGAGACTACAGATAAAATAATAATTCACTCTACAATAGGTAAAAGATGGACTAGATCTTTATTCCACTCTCCTCACTTCCACATGCATAAGACCCATGAGAGAGAGACCAGAGAGAGACCAGAGAGAGAGACCAGAGAGAGACCAGAGAGAGAGACCAGAGAGAGACCAGAGAGAGAGACCAGAGAGAGAGACCAGAGAGAGAGACCAGAGAGAGAGACCAGAGAGAGAGACCAGAGAGAGAGACCAGAGAGAGAGACCAGAGAGAGACCAGAGAGAGAGACCAGAGAGAGAGACCAGAGAGAGACCAGAGAGAGACCAGAGAGAGACCCAGAGAGAGTGACCAGAGAGAGAGAGACCAGAGATGGAGAGACCAGAGAGAGAGAGAGAGGGACCAGAGAGAGAGAGAGACCAGAGAGAGAGAGACCAGCGAAAGACCAGAGAGAAAGAGAGGGACCAGAGAGAGAGAGAGAGAGAGGGACCAGAGAGAGAGAGAAAGATCAGAGAGAGAGAGACCAGCGAAAGATCAGAGAGAGAGAGAAAGAGCTGAGAGGTAATGATCAGGAAAAGGGAGAAACCAGAGGGAGGGAGGGATACCAGAGAGACCAGAGAGAGACCAGAGAGGGACCAGAGAGAGACCAGAGAGAGATCCATAACCTGAGATTCCACTCACGTCATGGGGACTGGTTTTACGTGGTGGGGCCCGAACACCGGACCCCACTGGTTCAAGCTTAATAATCTATGGGTAATGCTTTTCTAACAGTCCTTATGCAGTCTCTGTAAAAATATGGAAAGGACCCCTGGAGGTTTACTTTCCTGAAAAAAGTGTGTTATGTGTCGGAACCCTGGTGGTGGGTTGCGGGATATCAGGGAGGGGCACACTGGGGCAATTTCAGTCCAGCAGGCTGGAGCCAATCATGGAGCAGCACAACAGAGGAAGTCAGGTGAAAAGGTGCAAGTGTGTGGTTCATTAGGCTGCAAGACATCATGGAGGAGCACACTGAAGCGCACGCTTACAACCCACTGGTAAGTGCTGACTACAAGTCATGACTTCAAATTGTTATATAGAATTATTACAAATTATTTGTTGTTTGTGCAGCTTAGTCAAGAGTCCCAAATTGATGAAGTCGACTCAGATTCTGACGATTTAACTGTCAAGAAGAAACCTGTAAAAAAGTATGGAAAAAGAAAAATCAAAAACACTTTTCTTCAAGACTTGGAAAGTGACGAACCAAAGGCAAATAAGATTGTTATCATGCAGCTGCAAAAGAAGAAAAATGGGGGCAGGGTTTACAGCAAGAGACACTTCTGCCTCTACTGTTCAATGTCCTGCCACAAAATGTCCCGTCATTTGACTAGAAAACATGGAAATGAAAGTGACGTAGCCAGAGCATTGGCTGTACTTGTGAAATCTAAAGCACGTAAACTTCAGTTTGATTTGATCAGGAATAGTGGAAACCGTGAGCACAATTTTGAGGTTTTAAAGGCCGGCATTGGAACTTTAGTCCCAGCTAAAACAGCCAAATTCCCCAGTTAAATCCAGTGAGTTTTTGCACTGTATAGACTGTGGGGCATTGCTTAAGCGAAAGTCGCTGTGGAGGCATGTGGCCAGGTGCCGGCTTTCACAGAAAGATGCCCAGGCTAAACCAGGTAGAAGTAGGGTCCAGTCCCTCTGCTCCCTAGCCCAGCCTGTACCGGAGGGCATCAGCAAAAAGCTGTGGTCTTTAATTTCGGCAATGCATCAGGATGAGGTCACGGGTGTTGTCAAAGCAGAAAAGGGGATTCTGAGACTCGGAGAGCACCTGTACTTAAAACACGGGCATGATAAGACTAAGCATGATTACATTAGGAAGAAAATGAGAGAAGTCGGTAGGTTAATTAACGAAGCAAAAACCGCAGGGAAACTGAAAACAATTAAGGATTTCTTTATTCCTTCCAACTTTAACCATGTGATTGATGCAGTCAGGTCTGTGGCTGGATATGATGAGGAAACAAATCAATACAAGACTCCATCCTTGGCCCTCAAACTCGGCCATAGCCTCAGAAAGCTAGCAGATATTCTTGAATGTGACTCAAAAATGGAGCATTGTGTTGATGAACTATTTATTAAAAACCTCCAACGAAGCCGGCTGCTTTTTGAGAAGAGGTGGGACGTCTGTGTTTCTTCTGCTGCCCTACAGACCCTCCGGCAAGCCAAGTGGAACACTCCGGACCTGCTCCCTCTGACTGAGGACGTTAGAGCCATGCATGCACATATTGAGGTATGTCGACCTGAATATGTGCAAACCCTAATAAGTGAGCCAACGTCTAAGCATTGGTCTAAACTGGCAGTTTTGACTCTTTGTGAGGTCATCATTTTCAATCGAAGAAGGGAAGGTGAGGTTTCAAAGATGCCACTGACAGCCTTTACCTTAAGAAGTAAG